>OX030948.1:114625023-114670023 GCA_943735915.1 Pherbina coryleti | reverse complement strand
ATTCAATCACTGCCTTACAAGTTCAACGTTTCCTTCAATCTGGAAAATCGCCATGATTATACCTATTGGAAAAAAGCCAATGGCAGCTGTACCCAGTGATTTCCGTCCAATAAGCCTTCTCTCGTCCTTGTCAAAGGTGCTCGAATCCCTTATTGTTGAACAGATTTCCAAGTATCTTAGTGTACAAGTTAATGTCACATGCTAATACTCCCACACATTAACAGTCAACAATAGTGACAGCGACAGACAACATTAGCCAACCTGTAACATGAGCGCTGCATGCTAAAACAACCACGTATTAACAGTCAACAGTAGCGGTAGCGACAGACAACAATAGCCAACAGTAACATGAGCGCTGTACGTGACAATTTAACCACCAGCTGCTCGCGAAATAATTCAGACCATGCAACAGTGAGAAATGCAGAACGATGCATTTTCTCAGGATCTAGAGCTCACCAACTTATTCCTAGAAGTCTATGTTCTTAATATTAATCTTCTTCTTATTATTATTATTCTTCTTCCTCTTCTTATGATAAAATTAGTTCTGTTATTGCTAGTAAAAGTTCATTGTTTCAGTTCCGAATTTCATGTTGTTATAAACAGTTGAGCATAGCTCAAATAAATTACATACTAATAAAGAACTCCAGATCTTCGTTTTTACTGGGAAAACCCGATCTGTTAACTGGCGCCCAACGTGATTGAATCTTACAAATCAAACAAGTAAATGCGAGAGACATTGAAAAGTGATTAAATAAAATAAATTCAAAAGCACTAAAAGTTCTTCAAAAAAGTTTTAAAAAAATATTAACTTTATGAATCAAACAAGTAAATGCGAGAGACATTGAAAAGTAACTTAAAATAAATGCAAGAAGCATTAAAATTTTTAAAGTGTTTAAGAAAAATTAAGCAAGTAAACATCTACTAAAATCAGAAGAAAACCAATTCATTACATCTTACAAACGGAAAAGGCGAAGCAACCAAGGAAACGAACTAACCAGAAAAAGCAACATCCCAAAGCAGCAGAGAACCAATCTTTTGTAAACATTCCTGTATTCAAAATTTATTAAGATGAATATAATAATTTTTATGTAAGTACGGATCAGAGTCTTCATATATAAAAATATATAATAAATAAACAAGAAATTTTTGTGTGAAAGTGATTGATTTCAAGTATTTAAAGTCTCCGGTTTATTTTATTTGGGTGATTATTGCAAAAAAAATATCAGTGTGAGATTTTTGTTTTCTAACTTTCATTGAATCTTTGTTATAAACAGTTAATGTTTGTTTGGTTGTTTGTTAACAGTTAATTTTCTGTTTCGAAATTTTTTGTTTTCCTCTTCTCCCTTTCGTCTCAATTAAATTTAAAAAAAAAAAAAATGGAAGTAACTAGAGAACAGGTACTTACCATAGTTAATGCAGCTGTGGAGGCATTGAATGGTCGCCTTACAGCACAGCTGGAAGGCATTACAAACGCTATTAGCCAATTAAGCTTACCAAGTGTGGAGTCATATGCTCCAGTTACTATTATACCAAATGTACAAAACATAAGTACAACTTTAGATCTTATTAAATCTATACCAGAATTTAACGGAAATGCTTCAGCATATCCAGCTTGGCGAGAAGCAGCGCATTTCGCCATGAATTATTATAAGGAAGGTTCGGAACACTACTATATAGCAATGGGAATATTTAGAAACAAAATTACCGGTTCTGCTAACGCAACGCTTTCCTCCTTTAATACAGTTCTTAGTTTTAAGGCCATAATTGCAAGGCTAGATCAATGTTACTCGGACAGAAGACCAATCCATGTTCTGGAAAACGAACTAAGCATTCTTCGCCAAGGCAACCGTTCTCTTATTGACTATTATGACAACGTGGACAAGCAACTGACTTTAATACTGGACAAAAATAAGATGACACATAGTAATAACGAAGACGTAGTTACTGTACTTAATGAACGCGCACGAGAAAACGCCCTTCAGGTTTTTATCTCTGATTTGCGGCGACCATTGTGCGATATTTTGTTTTCAGCAAAGCCAGCTGATCTACCTTCGGCTTTGGCAACCGCTCAAGAGTTGGAAACAAATCAAAGAAGACATGATTTTGCCAAAATATTTGCTGCGGGCAATTTAATCAAAAGTAACAGACCACAACAACAATTACTACCTCCAAAAAACCTTAATTACAACTCTCACCCATCTTATAGACCAAAGCAGTCAGGGGATAAACCTATACCAATGGAAATTGACCCAGGCTCGTCTGGTTTCAGAAAAAATAACAATAATTCAAGCAACAGGCTGCCACAGCAACAACAATACCAACAACAATATCAATCGCAACAGTACGATTCCCATAATCGCGCTGTTAAGCGAGAACGAGAACAAATTTCCTCCGGACGCACTAATACGATGCAACAAAAAATGCAAAGAATCAATTGCATGCTGGGAGAGCCTTTGAATGACCCTGATGTTGAAGATTCTGTTTATGACGAGGAAAATGTAGGAAGTGTCTATGAAAATGACGAACAGACTGAAACCGAAGAAATTAATTTTTTAGGCTAACGTCGCTCTTGCCTTTCATAACAAAAAAAAACAAAAACGGTCAAGAGCTTCGTATTCTAATAGATACCGGGGCATCCAAGAATTACATTAAGCCACATAGTTTTTTAAGCAATATTAAAGCAGTCGTGAAACTTTTTAAAGTAAGCTCCATTAATGGAACGAACATTATAGAACAGGAATGTAAAGTAAACATTTTGAACCAAACAGCAACCTTTTATCTATTACCCGCTCTTAAAAATTTCGACGGTATTGTAGGTTACGATTTTCTCAGAAACATCGAGGCCTTAATAGACGTAAAAAAAGGTATTCTTTACCACAAAACTGGCAAAGAATTTTTGTCGCATCAAAACTATCAAGAAATTAACTCAATTGACCTAAATTTCAATTTAGTTCCACCACATCTGCTCAATCGTCTTCAATCTATAATTTCATTAAATGCAAATGCCTTTGCAGACCCCGATAGAGCTCTACCTTATAACACTGCGGTGCAAGCTTCCATCAAAACCAAAACAGAAAACCCAATTTACACAAGAGGTTACCCTTACCCAATTTCAGCAGCAGAATTTGTCAATGAGGAAATAAAATCTTTACTGCGCGATGGTATAATCCAAAAATCAAACTCTCCATTCAACTCCCCTATACACGTAGTTAACAAAAAGGGAACTGACATAAACGGTAAGCAAAAATTACGAATGGTAATTGACTTCCGAAAAATTAACGAATGCACGATCTCCGACAAATACCCCATACCAGATACATCTGTAATACTAGCTAATCTAGGCAAATCGAAATTTTTTACCACCCTTGATTTGAAATCTGGTTTCCATCAAATCATCCTTGCCCAAGCCGATAGACAAAAAACGGCCTTCAATGTTAATAACGGCAAATACGAATTTTGTCGCTTGCCTTTTGGACTGAAAAATGCACCTAGCATTTTTCAACGGGCAATAGACGATATCCTAAGGGAAGACATAGGAAAGATATGTCATGTTTACATTGACGACATCATAATTTACTCCCCAGATGAAAATGCACACTTACAGCACATAAATAAAATACTTCAGAAACTCGAAAAAGCAGGAATGAGAGTCTCACCCGAAAAATCCAAATTTTTTCAAACAGAAGTAGAATTTCTTGGATTTCTTGTCTCCGAAAACGGTATAAAAACATGCCCCGATAAGGTTCACGCTATCCTTAACTACGAAAAACCCAAAACATTAAAATCACTGCGTTCATTCCTTGGGTTATCAGGGTATTACAGACGATTTATTAGGGACTATGCTCAAATAGCAAAGCCTCTTACAAGGTACCTCCGCGGTGAAAATGGTCATATTGGAACCAAACACTCGAAACACAAAAAACTAGAATTTAACGAAGAAGCATGTCTTGCCTTTGAAAAATTAAAAAATATCCTGGCCTCTGAAGATGTTCTTTTAGCACACCCAGACTATACTAAGCCATTCGAACTAACAACAGACGCTTCAAGTGTAGCATTGGGAGCAGTGCTGTCACAAGAGGGTAGACCCATTACAATGATTTCACGCACACTTGCGAAAGCAGAAGAAAACTACGCAACTAATGAGCGGGAGTTATTAGCTATAGTATGGGCTCTACAGGCTTTAAGGCATTATCTGTATGGAATAACAAATATTCATATTTTTACCGACCACCAACCACTGACTTTCGCGATTTCCGATCGCAACCCAAATTCCAAAATTAAAAGATGGCGCGCGCTTATTGAAGAATTCGCACCCACCTTCCACTACAAACCAGGAAAAGAAAACAAGGTCGCTGATGCTTTGAGCAGGCAATACCTTAACGCAATGACGGACATCTCGGTCGACACAACAGTACACAGTGAACTTTCTTCGTCGCAAGTTATCAAGACAATTAAATTCCCAATAAACCAGTTTCAAAACCAGTTTATCCTATCTCGAACAACCCACAGCTTTAAAGGTACAAAAATAATATTTCAAAAATTTATCCGACACACCATGAATTTTGCCACTACTGACACATTAATAAAATACCTAACGGACACCATCAACCCTAATACCATTAACGCCATTCATTGTGATTTACAAACTTTGGCATTCATCCAAGACAAATTAGTGACAGCATTTCCTTCGGTGAAGTTTATCCATACGGAGCGTCTAGTTATCGATATTATAAATAAAGATGACCAATTAGAAACAGCAATTACAGAGCATAATCGCGCGCACAGATCGTTACAAGAGAACTTCCAGCAAATAATTAGTGAATATTATTTCCCGGGGATAAAAAAAATGCTTAAAGGCATCATTGCAAACTGTAGAATTTGCTTGGAAAATAAGTACCAACGGAAACCCCAAAACATAGCAATCGCAGAAACTCCCATTCCGAATTTTCCAGGAGAAATTTTACATATAGACATTTTCATTACAGGTAAACATCATTTCTTAACTTGTGTGGACAAGTTCTCGAAATTTACTGTGGCAATACCCATTACCTCTCGATCCTCTTTAGATATCAAAGCAGCTCTTTTCCAAATTCTTTTGAATTTTAAAAATACAAGACTTCTAGTTTCGGATAACGAAAAAGCATTTCAATCCAACATTATATCCACATTTCTTAGAGATCACTTCAACATAGAACAGTATTTCGTGGCCCCAATGCACAGCAAGAGCAATGGACAAGTTGAAAGAATACACTCAACGCTGCTAGAAATAGCCCGTTGCCTTAAATCGCAGTATGACGTAACAGATACAATGGAATTAATTCTATTAGCAACGCTTAAATATAACAACACTATCCATTCCGTTACAGGCAAAAAACCCATAGATATACTCCACAGTTATTCGGAAGACGAACTAAAAATAATACAGAATAAATTAATTACGGCTCAGCAAAAAACAGTACGTAGATCTAACGACAAAAGTATTAATAAAACCTACCAACCTGGAGATAAAGTTTTTATTCGCAGAAATAGACGATTAGGAAACAAATTTGACAAAGTTTTTGTAGAAGGCATTATACAAGAAGATTTGGGTACAACAGTACTAATCAATGGGAAAAGGGTGCACAAAAATAATTTAAGATAACATTTTGTTGTTTTTTTTTTTTTCTTCACTCTTCTCTTTTCTAAATATTTTTTTTTTCTCTTTTTCTCTCTTTTTCTTTTTCTTTTTCTTTCTAGGGTTATACATCTATTCCCACTGACTGCAACCCGAATAACTGACTACTCATCTGCACATTTTATAGCACTCACTAAGCGAAAAGTAGCAGTGTTTGACGAATACACTTACCTTATTCATGAGACAAACCTGACGGACTATCAGCAGATTATTACACAAATAGAGGACACACTGACACAAGTCGGAAACAATTCGCAATATCTGCAAACTATAGACTCACAATTACAAGAAATAGATCGAATAATAAGTGCAATTTGTATAAATAGAAGATTTGCTAGGTCAATAGACTTCTTAGGCTCAGCACTTAAGTTCATAGCCGGTACTCCTGACCATGAGGATTGGGAATTGCTAGTTACGAAACAGAGAATTTTGATAGAAAACAGCAACAGACAAACAAGAATTAATTCGATAGTACAAGACAAAATCAATGAATTGACTGGGAGAATTAATATCCTCCAAAAGGGGCATATAACTAACGAAGTTCTTCGAAACAGAGAAGAGTTATTGTTGGAATTCATCGCAAACCGAAATATAGCCATCATTAATCACTTAAACAATGTTGTCTTGTCCATAGTTCTTGCAAGAGATAACATAATTAATCCGCTCATATTAGACAATATTGAAATCAACCATTTAACCGACTCTGAAACCGTACCTCTTAGTATTAGTAATATTTTAAGTGTTGCTACTGTAAAAGTATTACAAAACAATGAACTTATTATTTATATTGTGAAAACTTCTAAGCTTATCCAATTTTGTGACTTTATAAAAATTTTTCCTGTAAGTCATGATAGAACTATTGTTAAATTAGATATTAATGAAGCAGCTAATTGTTATGGCGTAACTCGACCAGTTGAAAATTGCACCGATATATCAGTCGCCCAAATTTGCCAACCGACAACATCACCATGTTTGCAGCAACTATTGAATAACAACAGAGACCGCATATCACTTACCATTAATCCAAGAAATCGATGAAGGAATCATTATCTTGAATGAAGTCGTTAATACTACCATCACTGATCAGCAAAATTTAACGATTTCGGGAACATTCCTATTGACGTTTACTTCAGCATCCGTACAAATTAACGGATCAACCTTCACAACTAAACTGAATTCTACATTTTCACAACCACATCCTCCAAAAACCATGGTCATGAAGTTTCTACAGCACGAATTGAAGTTATCCTTGCCGTATCTTCACAAAATTCATTTAGATAACACAAACCACATCGCATCAATTAATGAAGACGTACAATCGCACAAAACATATTGGTTAATAATGATCTTTGTGACGACCATTGGTATAATCAGCATACTAGTAACTTTTCTCGTTAAACAATACAGGAAGAGGAAATTATCAGCAAACGCAGAGCAGGACCTTAGGGAAATTCTAAACAGAATCAGGGATCAAAACAGGGACGTTTTGAATTTAACAGAGGGAGGAGTTAATGTCACATGCTAATACTCCCACACATTAACAGTCAACAATAGTGACAGCGACAGACAACATTAGCCAACCTGTAACATGAGCGCTGCATGCTAAAACAACCACGTATTAACAGTCAACAGTAGCGGTAGCGACAGACAACAATAGCCAACAGTAACATGAGCGCTGTACGTGACAATTTAACCACCAGCTGCTCGCGAAATAATTCAGACCATGCAACAGTGAGAAATGCAGAACGATGCATTTTCTCAGGATCTAGAGCTCACCAACTTATTCCTAGAAGTCTATGTTCTTAATATTAATCTTCTTCTTATTATTATTATTCTTCTTCCTCTTCTTATGATAAAATTAGTTCTGTTATTGCTAGTAAAAGTTCATTGTTTCAGTTCCGAATTTCATGTTGTTATAAACAGTTGAGCATAGCTCAAATAAATTACATACTAATAAAGAACTCCAGATCTTCGTTTTTACTGGGAAAACCCGATCTGTTAACTGGCGCCCAACGTGATTGAATCTTACAAATCAAACAAGTAAATGCGAGAGACATTGAAAAGTGATTAAATAAAATAAATTCAAAAGCACTAAAAGTTCTTCAAAAAAGTTTTAAAAAAATATTAACTTTATGAATCAAACAAGTAAATGCGAGAGACATTGAAAAGTAACTTAAAATAAATGCAAGAAGCATTAAAATTTTTAAAGTGTTTAAGAAAAATTAAGCAAGTAAACATCTACTAAAATCAGAAGAAAACCAATTCATTACATCTTACAAACGGAAAAGGCGAAGCAACCAAGGAAACGAACTAACCAGAAAAAGCAACATCCCAAAGCAGCAGAGAACCAATCTTTTGTAAACATTCCTGTATTCAAAATTTATTAAGATGAATATAATAATTTTTATGTAAGTACGGATCAGAGTCTTCATATATAAAAATATATAATAAATAAACAAGAAATTTTTGTGTGAAAGTGATTGATTTCAAGTATTTAAAGTCTCCGGTTTATTTTATTTGGGTGATTATTGCAAAAAAAATATCAGTGTGAGATTTTTGTTTTCTAACTGTCATTGAATCTTTGTTATAAACAGTTAATGTTTGTTTGGTTGTTTGTTAACAGTTAATTTTCTGTTTCGAAATTTTTTGTTTTCCTCTTCTCCCTTTCGTCTCAATTAAATTTAAAAAAAAAAAAAATGGAAGTAACTAGAGAACAGGTACTTACCATAGTTAATGCAGCTGTGGAGGCATTGAATGGTCGCCTTACAGCACAGCTGGAAGGCATTACAAACGCTATTAGCCAATTAAGCTTACCAAGTGTGGAGTCATATGCTCCAGTTACTATTATACCAAATGTACAAAACATAAGTACAACTTTAGATCTTATTAAATCTATACCAGAATTTAACGGAAATGCTTCAGCATATCCAGCTTGGCGAGAAGCAGCGCATTTCGCCATGAATTATTATAAGGAAGGTTCGGAACACTACTATATAGCAATGGGAATATTTAGAAACAAAATTACCGGTTCTGCTAACGCAACGCTTTCCTCCTTTAATACAGTTCTTAGTTTTAAGGCCATAATTGCAAGGCTAGATCAATGTTACTCGGACAGAAGACCAATCCATGTTCTGGAAAACGAACTAAGCATTCTTCGCCAAGGCAACCGTTCTCTTATTGACTATTATGACAACGTGGACAAGCAACTGACTTTAATACTGGACAAAAATAAGATGACACATAGTAATAACGAAGACGTAGTTACTGTACTTAATGAACGCGCACGAGAAAACGCCCTTCAGGTTTTTATCTCTGATTTGCGGCGACCATTGTGCGATATTTTGTTTTCAGCAAAGCCAGCTGATCTACCTTCGGCTTTGGCAACCGCTCAAGAGTTGGAAACAAATCAAAGAAGACATGATTTTGCCAAAATATTTGCTGCGGGCAATTTAATCAAAAGTAACAGACCACAACAACAATTACTACCTCCAAAAAACCTTAATTACAACTCTCACCCATCTTATAGACCAAAGCAGTCAGGGGATAAACCTATACCAATGGAAATTGACCCAGGCTCGTCTGGTTTCAGAAAAAATAACAATAATTCAAGCAACAGGCTGCCACAGCAACAACAATACCAACAACAATATCAATCGCAACAGTACGATTCCCATAATCGCGCTGTTAAGCGAGAACGAGAACAAATTTCCTCCGGACGCACTAATACGATGCAACAAAAAATGCAAAGAATCAATTGCATGCTGGGAGAGCCTTTGAATGACCCTGATGTTGAAGATTCTGTTTATGACGAGGAAAATGTAGGAAGTGTCTATGAAAATGACGAACAGACTGAAACCGAAGAAATTAATTTTTTATGCTAACGTCGCTCTTGCCTTTCATAACAAAAAAAAACAAAAACGGTCAAGAGCTTCGTATTCTAATAGATACCGGGGCATCCAAGAATTACATTAAGCCACATAGTTTTTTAAGCAATATTAAAGCAGTCGTGAAACCTTTTAAAGTAAGCTCCATTAATGGAACGAACATTATAGAACAGGAATGTAAAGTAAACATTTTGAACCAAACAGCAACCTTTTATCTATTACCCGCTCTTAAAAATTTCGACGGTATTGTAGGTTACGATTTTCTCAGAAACATCGAGGCCTTAATAGACGTAAAAAAAGGTATTCTTTACCACAAAACTGGCAAAGAATTTTTGTCGCATCAAAACTATCAAGAAATTAACTCAATTGACCTAAATTTCAATTTAGTTCCACCACATCTGCTCAATCGTCTTCAATCTATAATTTCATTAAATGCAAATGCCTTTGCAGACCCCGATAGAGCTCTACCTTATAACACTGCGGTGCAAGCTTCCATCAAAACCAAAACAGAAAACCCAATTTACACAAGAGGTTACCCTTACCCAATTTCAGCAGCAGAATTTGTCAATGAGGAAATAAAATCTTTACTGCGCGATGGTATAATCCAAAAATCAAACTCTCCATTCAACTCCCCTATACACGTAGTTAACAAAAAGGGAACTGACATAAACGGTAAGCAAAAATTACGAATGGTAATTGACTTCCGAAAAATTAACGAATGCACGATCTCCGACAAATACCCCATACCAGATACATCTGTAATACTAGCTAATCTAGGCAAATCGAAATTTTTTACCACCCTTGATTTGAAATCTGGTTTCCATCAAATCATCCTTGCCCAAGCCGATAGACAAAAAACGGCCTTCAATGTTAATAACGGCAAATACGAATTTTGTCGCTTGCCTTTTGGACTGAAAAATGCACCTAGCATTTTTCAACGGGCAATAGACGATATCCTAAGGGAAGACATAGGAAAGATATGTCATGTTTACATTGACGACATCATAATTTACTCCCCAGATGAAAATGCACACTTACAGCACATAAATAAAATACTTCAGAAACTCGAAAAAGCAGGAATGAGAGTCTCACCCGAAAAATCCAAATTTTTTCAAACAGAAGTAGAATTTCTTGGATTTCTTGTCTCCGAAAACGGTATAAAAACATGCCCCGATAAGGTTCACGCTATCCTTAACTACGAAAAACCCAAAACATTAAAATCACTGCGTTCATTCCTTGGGTTATCAGGGTATTACAGACGATTTATTAGGGACTATGCTCAAATAGCAAAGCCTCTTACAAGGTACCTCCGCGGTGAAAATGGTCATATTGGAACCAAACACTCGAAACACAAAAAACTAGAATTTAACGAAGAAGCATGTCTTGCCTTTGAAAAATTAAAAAATATCCTGGCCTCTGAAGATGTTCTTTTAGCACACCCAGACTATACTAAGCCATTCGAACTAACAACAGACGCTTCAAGTGTAGCATTGGGAGCAGTGCTGTCACAAGAGGGTAGACCCATTACAATGATTTCACGCACACTTGCGAAAGCAGAAGAAAACTACGCAACTAATGAGCGGGAGTTATTAGCTATAGTATGGGCTCTACAGGCTTTAAGGCATTATCTGTATGGAATAACAAATATTCATATTTTTACCGACCACCAACCACTGACTTTCGCGATTTCCGATCGCAACCCAAATTCCAAAATTAAAAGATGGCGCGCGCTTATTGAAGAATTCGCACCCACCTTCCACTACAAACCAGGAAAAGAAAACAAGGTCGCTGATGCTTTGAGCAGGCAATACCTTAACGCAATGACGGACATCTCGGTCGACACAACAGTACACAGTGAACTTTCTTCGTCGCAAGTTATCAAGACAATTAAATTCCCAATAAACCAGTTTCAAAACCAGTTTATCCTATCTCGAACAACCCACAGCTTTAAAGGTACAAAAATAATATTTCAAAAATTTATCCGACACACCATGAATTTTGCCACTACTGACACATTAATAAAATACCTAACGGACACCATCAACCCTAATACCATTAACGCCATTCATTGTGATTTACAAACTTTGGCATTCATCCAAGACAAATTAGTGACAGCATTTCCTTCGGTGAAGTTTATCCATACGGAGCGTCTAGTTATCGATATTATAAATAAAGATGACCAATTAGAAACAGCAATTACAGAGCATAATCGCGCGCACAGATCGTTACAAGAGAACTTCCAGCAAATAATTAGTGAATATTATTTCCCGGGGATAAAAAAAATGCTTAAAGGCATCATTGCAAACTGTAGAATTTGCTTGGAAAATAAGTACCAACGGAAACCCCAAAACATAGCAATCGCAGAAACTCCCATTCCGAATTTTCCAGGAGAAATTTTACATATAGACATTTTCATTACAGGTAAACATCATTTCTTAACTTGTGTGGACAAGTTCTCGAAATTTACTGTGGCAATACCCATTACCTCTCGATCCTCTTTAGATATCAAAGCAGCTCTTTTCCAAATTCTTTTGAATTTTAAAAATACAAGACTTCTAGTTTCGGATAACGAAAAAGCATTTCAATCCAACATTATATCCACATTTCTTAGAGATCACTTCAACATAGAACAGTATTTCGTGGCCCCAATGCACAGCAAGAGCAATGGACAAGTTGAAAGAATACACTCAACGCTGCTAGAAATAGCCCGTTGCCTTAAATCGCAGTATGACGTAACAGATACAATGGAATTAATTCTATTAGCAACGCTTAAATATAACAACACTATCCATTCCGTTACAGGCAAAAAACCCATAGATATACTCCACAGTTATTCGGAAGACGAACTAAAAATAATACAGAATAAATTAATTACGGCTCAGCAAAAAACAGTACGTAGATCTAACGACAAAAGTATTAATAAAACCTACCAACCTGGAGATAAAGTTTTTATTCGCAGAAATAGACGATTAGGAAACAAATTTGACAAAGTTTTTGTAGAAGGCATTATACAAGAAGATTTGGGTACAACAGTACTAATCAATGGGAAAAGGGTGCACAAAAATAATTTAAGATAACATTTTGTTGTTTTTTTTTTTTTCTTCACTCTTCTCTTTTCTAAATATTTTTTTTTTCTCTTTTTCTCTCTTTTTCTTTTTCTTTTTCTTTCTAGGGTTATACATCTATTCCCACTGACTGCAACCCGAATAACTGACTACTCATCTGCACATTTTATAGCACTCACTAAGCGAAAAGTAGCAGTGTTTGACGAATACACTTACCTTATTCATGAGACAAACCTGACGGACTATCAGCAGATTATTACACAAATAGAGGACACACTGACACAAGTCGGAAACAATTCGCAATATCTGCAAACTATAGACTCACAATTACAAGAAATAGATCGAATAATAAGTGCAATTTGTGTAAATAGAAGATTTGCTAGGTCAATAGACTTCTTAGGCTCAGCACTTAAGTTCATAGCCGGTACTCCTGACCATGAGGATTGGGAATTGCTAGTTACGAAACAGAGAATTTTGATAGAAAACAGCAACAGACAAACAAGAATTAATTCGATAGTACAAGACAAAATCAATGAATTGACTGGGAGAATTAATATCCTCCAAAAGGGGCATATAACTAACGAAGTTCTTCGAAACAGAGAAGAGTTATTGTTGGAGTTCATCGCAAACCGAAATATAGCCATCATTAATCACTTAAACAATGTTGTCTTGTCCATAGTTCTTGCAAGAGATAACATAATTAATCCGCTCATATTAGACAATATTGAAATCAACCATTTAACCGACTCTGAAACCGTACCTCTTAGTATTAGTAATATTTTAAGTGTTGCTACTGTAAAAGTATTACAAAACAATGAACTTATTATTTATATTGTGAAAACTCCTAAGCTTATCCAATTTTGTGACTTTATAAAAATTTTTCCTGTAAGTCATGATAGAACTATTGTTAAATTAGATATTAATGAAGCAGCTAATTGTTATGGCGTAACTCGACCAGTTGAAAATTGCACCGATATATCAGTCGCCCAAATTTGCCAACCGACAACATCACCATGTTTGCAGCAACTATTGAATAACAACAGAGACCGCATATCACTTACCATTAATCCAAGAAATCGATGAAGGAATCATTATCTTGAATGAAGTCGTTAATACTACCATCACTGATCAGCAAAATTTAACGATTTCGGGAACATTCCTATTTACGTTTACTTCAGCATCCGTACAAATTAACGGATCAACCTTCACAACTAAACTGAATTCTACATTTTCACAACCACATCCTCCAAAAACCATGGTCATGAAGTTTCTACAGCACGAATTGAAGTTATCCTTGCCGTATCTTCACAAAATTCATTTAGATAACACAAACCACATCGCATCAATTAATGAAGACGTACAATCGCACAAAACATATTGGTTAATAATGATCTTTGTGACGACCATTGGTATAATCAGCATACTAGTAACTTTTCTCGTTAAACAATACAGGAAGAGGAAATTATCAGCAAACGCAGAGCAGGACCTTAGGGAAATTCTAAACAGAATCAGGGATCAAAACAGGGACGTTTTGAATTTAACAGAGGGAGGAGTTAATGTCACATGCTAATACTCCCACACATTAACAGTCAACAATAGTGACAGCGACAGACAACATTAGCCAACCTGTAACATGAGCGCTGCATGCTAAAACAACCACGTATTAACAGTCAACAGTAGCGGTAGCGACAGACAACAATAGCCAACAGTAACATGAGCGCTGTACGTGACAATTTAACCACCAGCTGCTCGCGAAATAATTCAGACCATGCAACAGTGAGAAATGCAGAACGATGCATTTTCTCAGGATCTAGAGCTCACCAACTTATTCCTAGAAGTCTATGTTCTTAATATTAATCTTCTTCTTATTATTATTATTCTTCTTCCTCTTCTTATGATAAAATTAGTTCTGTTATTGCTAGTAAAAGTTCATTGTTTCAGTTCCGAATTTCATGTTGTTATAAACAGTTGAGCATAGCTCAAATAAATTACATACTAATAAAGAACTCCAGATCTTCGTTTTTACTGGGAAAACCCGATCTGTTAACTTACACAATCTCTTGTCTCCTCTTCAGTCTGGCTTTCGCACTGGCCATAGCTGCTCCACCGCTGTAGTAAAAATTCTGGACGATATCAGAACTTATTTTGACAAAGGCGATCTCACCCTAGTCTGTCTCTTGGACTTTTCTAAAGCGTTCGATAGTGTAAGCCATATAATGCTCTGCAAAAAGTTGGAAATCTGCTTCAGCTTCTCGGTTCCTGCTGTAAATTTTCTGAAAAGCTATTTGGTTGGAAGAAAACAAAGGGTCAAGGTAGGGAATAAATACTCAAGCTACAGTACTATTGGCAGCGGGGTACCTCAAGACTCTGTACTTGGAACACTTCTGTTTACAATGTTCCTTAACGACATCTTTTCTTTATGTAAGAATGTAACAATGCATGCATAGGCGGATGACCTGCAACTCTATCTCTCCCGACCCACATGCCTCATTGAATATCTATGTGCAAGAATTAATGAGGACTTGGCTGCAATCAGCTTTTCTTTAACTTTAAAAAGGCCAAACTATTTGTTCGAAAAACTTCAATTCTGTAGATCCACTAGAAACTTATTTATCATAGTTCCCCATTTTAGGTACAACGAATCAAGTCGACTATTTTTCATTAGCGCTATAAGACTATGGAATTCCCTACCAAATCATATAAAACGCATTAACAACACAACAAAATTGAAACACTTAATTTATGAACATTTCTCTTAACTCTTCTTTAAATTTCTCTCTAATTCTCAAAATAAATTCTCTAATTTAATCTTTCTTATTGTACAAGGGATACACATCTTTTAAATTTAATTCAATTTCAAATCATATCGCTTTGCTGATTTCTTTTATGTTATTTAAACTATAAAATGTAATTCTAATATGTTTTTAACTTTAAACAATTATTCCTAAGGCACTATTTTTAATATGTTGTTATTCCAATTGTTATTATTATTAATTATCCAAATTGTTACATTAAAAAGATTAAATCTTGTATGCTAATAATTACTACAAATAAAATTAAAATTAAATTAAATAAATATAAATAAAAATCAAATGTCGTTCGTTGGTTATTGTTGTTGTTATTTTGCTGTTTAGCTCCTTTTGCTGTTGTCTTGTTGACAACATGCTTGGCCTAAAGCTCGAAAAACTTGTTTTCAATATAAATAATTAGAGGCCGTATACAAATATTAATATTAAATATTCTGGGAGAGCACGCCCATAAAAATGTTAAGATAAATGATTGGTTGTGTGTTTATCACATAAAAACAACAAAGTCTTTCATAACAAAAAAATGGTCTCCACGCCATCTTAGGTGTAAAAAATAAAAAATAAATAACTGGCCATTTCAGCCCTTGAAAGGACTTTGACCTAGCTTCTTATGATCAATTGTGTTGTGCGTGTTATTAAGTTTGTACACAATTGACCGAGAACCGGACCTACATGCTTAACGCCGACTCCGAACGGCGATGAACGAAAAGTTCTCGTTCTCAAGAAGCTTTACATGGCATTTTGATTACTCTCTGAGGTTTGCCATTGTCTGCAGAGAGGTGGCGGCCGTACAGAAAAATTATTTTAATTCAAATAATTTTCTGTCGCTGCTGGGGTTCGAACCTGGGTTTCCAAAGTTCTTTGACATAGCGGCCACGCACTTTAACCAACTACGCCACGGACGCCACCCATCTTAGGTGTACCATCAGTTAAACTAACTGAACCCTAAAATGAAAGTGTGGAAAAAAGGGAGGAGCTAAACAGCAAAATAACAACAACTTCAATATGCTCTGATAGCAGTAAACCGCTGTGATCGAATTTCGAAGATGAACATGAATTAAGGCTATGCCTAAAAGTATGATACGATCTAGGTTGTTAACCTTAGTACAGTATGCATCAAAAAGTAGATAAGAACTCAGTTACAAAAATTCCAGCGTTCTCTGCCAAAAACAAATTCCGGGTAACTTTCTCGGCATATTGGCAGTATATGTAGAACCTAAGTAGCTTGAGTGGATCACAGTGTAAAGTCATACAAAGGCTACTGATGAGTTGGTGTAGCGGCCAATGAAACAGTCTGTATAGTCAAGCTGTGTGATTTGCTCTATACAGAGCCGTTGTTGTTGTTGTTGGTTGTTGCCTTCTTTGTTCTTCATGTTGTCTTGTTGACAACATGCTTGGCCTAGAGCTCGAAAAACTTGTTTTCAATATAAATAATAATAATAATAATAATAATAATAATGATACTAATAATAATAATAATAATAATAATAATAATAATAATAATAATAAAAATAATAATAATAATAATAATAATAATAATAATAATAATAATAATAATAATAATAATAATAATAGTAATAATAATAATAATAATAATAATAATAATAATAATAATAATAATAATAATAATAATGATAATAATAATAATAATAATAATAGTAATAATAATAATAATAATAATAATAATAATAATAATAATAATAATAATAATAATAATAATAATAATAATAATAATAATAATAATAATAATAATAATAATAATAATAATAATAATAATAATAATAATAATAATAATAATAATAATAATAATAATGATAATAATAATAATAATAATAATAATAATAATAATAATGATAATAATGATAAAAATAATAATAATGATAATAATAATAATAATAATAATAATAATAATAATAATAATAATAATAATAATTATAATAATTATAATAATAATAATAATAATAATAATAATAATAATAATAATAATAATAATAATAATAATAATAATAATAATAATAATAATAATAATAATAATAATAATAATAATAATAATAATAATAATAATAATAATAATAATAATAATAATAATAATAATAATAATAATATTTATTTATTTATTTATTTATTTATTTATTTATTTGTTTAATATGAGAACAGTAAGAACCAAGTTCTTTTATAGCACAAAGCTCAAAAACATAATTAGAGTACAATACAATATATCCACTTAAAGCTAAGATAAATTAAATTGACCAAGTAACATTCTTTTTATATTTAAAAGACAAAAATAATATATAAAAATTAAATTGAAATGATAAGATTGAAGAATTAAATCGAAAATCAGCTAGAAAGAGACAGATAGAGAGAAAGTTAAAGTGAAATAGAGAACTGGAATTTTATCAAATATTAGGCGATGAGAAATGTTTCAAGATAGCATGTTTGAAGAGTGTTTTTGATGCTATTGACTTTAAATGACCAGGCAATGCATTCCATAACCTAACAGCATTAATAAAAAAGTCTTGTGGAGTTAAGAAAATTTAAACTAGGTATAATAAGATTTTGGCTTCTACTAGAGCGACTAAAGTGGAGCTTGTCAAATAAGTATAACGGGGTTTTGGAGTGTATGAGCTTGTGTAGAAATATGCAATTCCTGGCATTAGAGTAGCTTATTATGTCGCACCCAAGAATATAGTTTTTTAATTGACCTAAATGTTCAAATTTACGTAAGCCATAGACATAGCGAGTAGCGTGATTAAATGCGATTTGCAATTTTAGTTGGGACCGTGAGTCCAACTTACTGTATACAAGTTCAGAATATGAAATGGCAGGGACAACAAGCTGGATTACAAGTTTACGACGAATATTAATTGGCGTATACTCAGACGACATCCTAAGATTACGCAAGATGTAGTAAATTTTTCGGACGACATTGTTGATATGGTCTGTGCACGTAAGAGAAGCATTAATATTAAGTCCAAGACTAGTAACACTCTTCACAATTTTCACTATCATATTACCCAATAAGACGTCAGGAATGGATGCAACACTTATTTTCTCCTTAGAGATAGGTAACACATACGACTTAAGAACATTAAGGTGAAGACTATTTTTTATAGCCCATTGGTTTACACATTGAAGATCTTCATTAAGTTTGCATAAAGTCTTCCATGAGATTTGTTTTACCAGACAAGTAAATCTGGACATCATCAGCATAAGCGTGCATTGATGAATATGAACAGCAGCGAAAAATGTCATTAACAAACATGGAGAAAAGCAGCGGGCCAAGAACTGATCCCTGAGGTACACCACAGCAAACGGCCTTAGGATGAGAATAATTGGTACCGACCTTCACTCTTTGAACTCTATTTGTTAGATAGCTACTTAGTAGATGAGTAGCACTATTACAAAAACAAAAAAAAAGCTTTAGTTTTAGACAAAGTAGTTCGTGACATACAGTGTCGAACGCTTTCGAAAAATCAAGCAGACATAAAAGAGTAAGTCGACCATCATCATAATCTGACCTTATATCATCCATTACTTTAAGCGTAGCAGTCGAGCAACTGTGACCAGAGCGGAAACCAGATTGGAATGGAGACAAGAGATTATTTTCACTTAAGTATAATGATATTTGGTTAGCCATGATGGATTCACATATTTTTGATAATGAAGATAGGATGCTTATAGGCCTGAAATCCTTAGGTTCACAGGCTGTAGTTTTTTTTGCTACTGGTATGACCACTGCAGATTTCCACAAATGTGGAAACGACGATGAAGTAAAACAATAATTAATAATATGCGTTAGAGGGCTCAAAATGTGTGACAAAATTATCTTTATAAACTTTATATTTACACCATCTTCGCCAACCGCGTTCGATTTAATGCTCAGTACAGCTTTAATTACCTCTTCATATGTCACCGAAGAAAACTGAAATGACTGTTCAGCAGGAGGATCTAGAAAAGTATCGGTGCTTGATGTGTAATTTTGACGCTCATTGGCACTAGCAAGAAAATACTCACTAAGGTTTTCAGGATGGATCTGGCAGTTTGGCATTTGCTTATCAACAACACATAAATTTTTTAAATTATTCCATAATTTTTTAGGTGGAAGAGTAGTATTTAGTTTATTTGAGCAGTATCTGATTTTTGATTGCCTTATTATAGAAATGGAAGCATTCCTAGCACTTCTATAATTTTCCCATTTTTCAGGTGAGGGGTTCTTTTTCCATATTCTATGCAACTTATTCCTTTTTTTTATGGCAGACTCTACACGGTTTGTAAACCATGGGCAGGACGTATTTTTAATATTAATAGTTTTCAAGGGTACATGTTTTACGAACAGATCATTTATTGCATTTGTAAATAAGGACAGCTTATCGTCAACGTTAGCACAAACCACACATTATTCCACGGAGTTACAGATAGGTCACAAAAAAGAGCATAAGAGTCAATCGACTTGAAGTCATGATATGAAAACGTATTCGACATAGCAGAGCGAGATAGGTTAATGTCAAGTGTACATAAAATAAGGTCATGATCTGATAAAAAGTAGATTTGATCAAAAAGGACAACAGTTGAAACATCAGACACAATAAATAATCAAGTAGACTCGGACTATCACTAGACGAGTAGCGCGTAGGAATGGTATCATTTACAACGGACAGACCAACGGATGATATATTATCCAAGATAGATTGCGTTATTTTGTCATTACATAAAATATTAACATTAAATTCACCACATATAACAAAATAATTAAAATTTATTGAGAAGTCTAACAATTCAGAGAAATAGGAGTCAAGGACTATTGCACTTATTAAGGTTGTAAACACAGGACAAGAATATTTTCATATTATTGTCAGCTATGCATACACTCAGGTACTCAATAGGACTAGATATATTTGACTTATTGACAACTTTGGTATTAAAACTATTTCGGCAGTAAATTGCAACCCGCCGCCTCTTCTTTCCTGTCTGTCATTCTAAAGAGTGTATAATTGTTTATATTATAAGCATAATCTAACACTTCACAACAGAACCAAGTTTCAGATACACATAAGACATCCACAGACGAGTCCTCAAACACATACTTAACATAGTCCATCTAGCCGAATTTAGGCTTCTAGCATTAAATGAACAACCTTTAGGCCAGATTGTCTTTTACACAACACTTCCACAGGAACTTTATTATTAACGCCACTACAAAAATTATTGGAACGTGACATAGACAAACAGATATAAGAAACAGACACTATACGTATCAAACACACTTTTGAAACATTCAATCACAAAATAATTAACAAAATACCAGTTATATTTATGTAATTTAAAAAGTAAGTAAAAAAAAAGATTAAAGAAAAGTAAATTATATAAGCGGAGTAGAGATAGTAAGTTCAGTAAGAAGATAACAAAAATATTAATAAATACTACTATATCAAAATGCTGGCAACTCAGGGATATCACGAAAACACTCCACATCTTCTCCCTGCTCACCTCAGAAAGATGTTATTTAGATCATCGACATCTTCTACCATCATGCTTTCACCACGCTCATACCTTTTCACATAAATCATGCCTCTCCTAACGTAGACAGAGCATAGTTCTTGGCTTCGCTTCAATTTAACAGCAGTTTGTAGCAAGTTCCGGCTGCGCTTAGTTATGCTCTCATTGAGAAAGCAGCTAGAAGTTGACTCAATCCCAACATCGTTCAATAGCAGGTTTCTGTTGTTGCTTTTTCTAAATATTGATGCAGCGCGTAGGACAGAGTCTCTCTCATATGCAGTCGAGAATTTCAGAATGATGGGAGCACTAGTTGCAGCATTTTTGCTTACAATTCTCTTCACTCGAAATATGCTCTTGAGTGATGTAGGTCTGCAGCCGATTGAGAAACAGAGTTTGTTAAAAATCACTCATTTTCACACTCAGGCACTCTGAGTAGCACAGCATCTGCAGCAACTTCACGCCGCTCTAGAGCAAATATTTGCTTGTTTGCATCACACACTGCTTCTTTCAAGTCAGATACCTTAGTTGCAGCCGACCCAGCTTCAATAGTGTTGATGCGATCCATAACGGAGGCAAGAGCAGCGTTGGTTTTTTGTAGCTTGGCAGCCCAGTTTTTCTCCACCTTTTCAATTGTTCTCTTGAATTCTTCCCGTATGTTGGCAAGCTCACGGTTCATATTCTGGATTAGCAGCTCACTCTGCTTAGTTAGTCGGTCATCAAGCATTTGCAGTGTTATGCCAGAGCTCGAGTTGGTAGCATTTGGAGAATTACTCAAAGTGGGTGTCATGAGTAATGTTCTAGCACTGGCAGTTTTAGCTCTAGTCGCCATTGTTTACAATCCACGTGTATAAAATTTTTTGACAAAAATCGTGAATTCAACTTTTTTGTTTTTTTTTTTGTTTTTTGCACTCCGTTTGAGTTCCGTAAAAGAAGACTTTAATTCTTTTATTAATGTTTAGTTAATTTTAATTCTTAAGGGTTTTTAATTTTTTATTTTTTTGATTTATTAAAAATTTTGTTTGGAACTCGAGAGCGACTAAAAGACACGTCCGTTCGCGACAAAGACTGTTTTAGCTAATAATAATAATAATAATAATAATAATAATAATAATAATAATAATAATAATAATAATGATAATAATAATAATAATAATAATAATAATAATAATAATAAAAATAATAATAATAATAATAAAAATAATTATAATAATAATAATAATATAAATAATTATAATAATAAAAATAATAATAATAATAATAATAATAATAATAATAATAATAATAATAATAATAATAATAATAATAATAATAATAATAATAATAACAATAATAATAATAATAATAATAATAATAATAATAATAATAATAATAATAATAATAATAATAATAATAATAATAATAATAATAATAATAATAATAATAATGATAATAATAATAATAATAATAATAATAATAATAATAATAATAATAATAATAATAATACTAATAATAATAATAATAATAATAATAATAATAATAATAATAATAATAATAATAATAATGATAAAAATAATAATAATAATGATAATAATAATAATAACAATAATAATAAAAATAATACTAATGATAATAATAATAATAATAATAATAATAATAATAATAATAATAATAATAATGATAATAATAATAATAATAATAATAATGATGATAATAATAATGATAATAATAATGATAATAATAATAATAATAATAATAATAATAATAATAATAATAATAATAATAATAATGATAATAATAATATAATCTATATAAATAAAAATCAAATGTCGTTCGTTGGTAATTGTATCAGTTTAGAACGGCTGGACCGATTTGGAAAATTTTTTTTCGTAATGTTCGTAATAGCCTAACTTAGGTTTTTACGGATAGAAAAATTGACCACGCCCACTTTTTTCATTTATCTAAAATCGGAAAACGGCTACACCCATTTGACTAATTTATTTTGTAAATGCTCGCAGTAATACATTTTAAGTTTTTACTGAAGAAAAATTGACCACGCCCAATTTTACGCCCACTTTTTTATATCTTTATATATAAAAAAGAAGTTTTTGTGTGTAACTATGCAATAGACTCCTTAACGATTCATCCGATTGGCATGAAAATTTGTGTATAGCAGTTTTTCGTACGGTGCGTGTTTGTGGGCTATCAATTTTTATCCACCCTGAACACCAGAGGGCGCTGTAGCACAAATTTTTTACAAAACTGCCTAAAACTCCCAAACCGCTCATGCGATTATAATGAAAATTGGTACATACGGGTTTTCAGGTACGATCAGTTTTTCAGCACTATCTTCTTTGATCCACCTTGGACACCAGATAGTGCTATAGTGCAAATTTTTACAAAACCGCACATTTTTAGTGGTTTTCTTAGGTTACATATGCAAATATTTACAAAATACAAAATACTTCTTAAATAAAGCACAATTCAAAAAATGTCCGTTATTTTGATATCAAAAACATGAAACTATGAAAAATGTTACTACAACCATATGTATATATAATGCAACATCGTTGCTCAAATATGAGAAAAAAACAATTAAAAACTTAATTTTGTGACTTTCGATTCAAAAATCTCCGCTGCTTTTTTATACATTTCGTTAAATTTGTTTTTTTCTTATAGCTTCTTCAAAGTACTATGAAAACCTTATTGCAAGAATAACGTTAGTTGAGTATATATCTTTTATATATTTTTTTCAAAAAAGGTCTGAAATATTAGAGTTTTCCTCAAAAAAAGGCTCAAACATTTTTTTTGTTGTAAAAATAATTTAAATTCAAATTCGCTAATTTTCAACTGTATTTAAAAGCTATTACATTTATATGCAAAAATTGTTTCAATTTTACACAACATTTAAAACCCATTGTTCTGATTCAAAAAGCAAGGTTACCCCTTGATTTTTTCGAACCAAATTTTTTTTCAATATTGTGTTTTTATATTTTTGAAAAAATAAATAAATTTATTAGAAAAAATTATCTTTAGAATTAAAAATTATTAAAAGTTATAGCCAATAATCTTTATCAAAAATATATATACAAAAATCAATCGCTGTCTGTGTGATGGCTGGAACTTCAAAATGACTAGCCGATAGAGCTGAATTTTGGCAGTACATTTTTTTCAAGTACGAAACAGCTTAAATTTCTGTCACACGTCACACCACCTTTTACCGCCTATTAATCAATAAAAATGCTATATTTCCTACGGTTTTCGCTAATTTGGCTACATTTTGGTAATTTAGTTTGTATGCTCACTGTCGGCAACTATACTAAAACTGGGAAATGTCCATCTACTAGAAAACTGGGATGAGCATTATATAATTATTATAATTTATATATAATAATTTGTATATTTGTTTTATCGAATAGCTTTGAAAGTAAAATTAGCAGTACTTACATACAAACTCAAAATGGAATTATAATAATAATAATATTAATAATAATAATAATAATATTAATAATAATAATAATAATAATAATAATTATAATAATAATAATAATAATAATAATAATAATAATAATAATAATAATAATAATAATAATAATAATAATAATAATAATAATAATAATAATAATAATAATAATAATAATAATAATAATAATAATAATAATAATAATAATAATAATAATAATAATAATAATAATGATAATAATAATAATAATAATAATAATAATAATAATAATAATAATAATAATAATAATAATAATAATAATAATAATAATAATAATAATAATAATAATAATAATAATAATAATAATAATAATAATAATAATAATAATAATAATAATAATAATGATAATAATAATAATAATAATAATAATAATAATAATAATAATAATAATAATAATAATAATAAAAATAATAATGATTATAATAATAATTGAACAATTTGTAAGATTTTTTACAATCTGATGTAGCTATTGCAGCTATATTTTTACTGATCGGGAGCAGTCTTGAGCACAACCGTATCTTGGTGTGATTTTAAACAAAATGGACGAGTTTATTTCCTCTTGTTGTATACATAAAAAATCTTAAAGTTGGTGCTTTTCATTCGTACCAACTTTAGCAACTAAAAAGAATCGATAATTCATTTAAGTATTTAGTTTTCACATTTCAATTTGTATCATGTAATTATTTTTTAGTTGTAAGTAGTGTAAATAGTTAAATAGTGTAGCAAGTAGTGTAAATGATTAATAATAGTAGTAGTACATAGTAATAATGGTAATAATAGTAATGATTTAGATTTAGATTTATTGAGTCTATGGAAGTAAATCCTTACAGACTAGAATAACAATATTAAATATAAAATACAATAAGGTAATGATATTAACAAATTTAAACTGCAAATAAACTATTTAATAATTCTTTAAAACAACCTTTAGATACAGAAAAATCAAAAAGCACACGAGACGAAAAATTATTATATAAAGAGAGAGCTCTATGAATTGGTTCATTGTTGGCATAATTAGATCTGTGAAATTGAATTACAAAGGTTTTAAAACCCCGCAACTGTCTTGAAGGAATATTGAAATTTATTAATTCCAAAAGAAAAGAACTGTCAATATTACCAGATATTATGTCATAGATAATAATAAGAGACTGAACTTTTCTTCTTGACTCCAACGTTTTTATACCAAGAAGCAAACATCTTACATTATATGAAGGCAAGTCTACATGACAGTATAGTGAACGAAGAGCAAATTTAGTGAATCTCTTTTGAATTTGTTCCAATCTTAATGTATGGACGGCATAAATAGGATTCCAAATGAAAGATGCGTATTCAAGTTTCGATCTCACAAAGGCATTAAACAGCGACTTTAAGGTGTGAGGGTCGGAAAATTCAGAACTATTTCTCCGAATGAAAGCAAGTAAGGAATATGCTTTAGGGACCAGAGAATTAACGTGCTCAATAAAAGTGAATTTAGTGTCAAAAATAACACCAAGATCTTTGATCGATAGCACATGTTTGAGTGGATTTCCAGAAATGGAGTAAGTGTTACTGAGGACACTATTGGACTTAGAAAAACTAATGTGAAAACATTTAGAGATGTTTAAAGGTAGATCATTCAAATTACTCCATTGGACTAAATTATTTAAGTCAGCTTGTAAGGAGGCAACATCTAAGCTGCAGTTTACCCTAGTAAATAGCTTCAGGTCATCAGCATACAGTAAAAACTTTGAATTGCAAAAAATTTTATTAATATCATTAATAAATAATTTAAATAATAAGGGGCCAAGGATACTACCTTGCGGTACACCCGACGTGGCGAAGAACTTATACGAATTAACATTATTGATAGACACGTAACTGGATCTACCACTTAAATAAGGCTTAATCCAGTCAAGAAAGGATGAATGAAATCCCATTTTAAACAATTTCGCAATTAAAATTTTATGACTGACTTTATCAAATGCCTTAGAGAAGTCCGTATAAATTGCATCAATTTGGAAGCCAAGTTCAAATGAGGATATGCAGTAATTCGTAAAGATCGCCAAGGTGGTTACCGTAGAGCGACCATTAATGAAACCATGCTGTTCAGGGCAAAAATTAAGTTTGGCTAGAAAAAATATTTTATTTTTTATGATCCTTTCGAAAACTTTAGATATGGTAGAGAGTTTAGAAATGGGTCGATAATTCGAAATATCATTTTTTGAACCTGTTTTAAAAATAGGGGTAATATGAGCAATTTTCCAACTATCTAAGAATATTCCAGATTTTAAGGACATATTAAAAATTTGACATAAGGGAGCGGATAGAGCAAGAGCACAATTGAATAAAACAATTGGAGAAAACCCATCAATGTCAGGCCTAACAGAAGATTTTACTTGTTTTAGCGAATCAAAGACATCTAACTCAGAGAGCGTTAATGAACCGCAGTCCAAGAAAGCATCAACATTTGACAAAAGAGCACTGTTAAAATTTGGATTGACAGCGTAGTTGGCACTAAAAAAGTCTGCAAATAAGTTCACAGTATCATTTATCGAGAAAGAAGATACACCATTTAAATGCATTGTGGTTGGAATATTGGAGCCACCCTTCTTCGATTGAATAAAATTCCAAAAAGATTTAGGATTCGATTTTATATTAACTTCAAACCCCATGATGTACTTTTTATATAAAAATTTATTTAAAAAATTGAACTCTCTCATATAATGCATATATTTTGTTTTATGATCATCATCATTGGTGAATTTAAATAATTTTAGGTGCTTATTACGAAGATTTTTTAGTTTTTTTAGGCCATTGGTATACCATGGTAGCTTATGAGATTTTTTTACCAACATTGGAATATTTTCAGAACAAATTTGAGCTACTTGAGCTTTTAACAGATCGAAACAAGTTGCGGCGGTCTTACCACTGAATAAAGAAGGCCAATCAATGTTCTTAAAAATATCTGATAAATTATTGAAATTACACAAATTGAAGTTGTAAGCACAGTTAGATTGGTGAACGGAGATAAAGTCGTAGAAACCCATCTTTAAAATTAGAGGAACATGATGCATATCGGACGGACAGATTGGACAGAGACACTCAGACAATAAATAATTGATGTTATTAGATAGAAAAATAAGATCTAAAATTTTACTTAAGCTATTTGAATGTGAGTTAACCTGAATTAAATCAATACTTAGCAAACTATCAATAAAGTAAATTTCATGATTATAGGATAAATTTAGAGGGATTAGTTCACTTGCGATGAGAGTCCAGGAGATCCTACTGAGATTAAAATCGCCAAAAACAGCTAAGTGACAATTTTCTCTAATAGATCCATGAAGAGCTAGTAGGTTATCGACATGCGCTGCATAAATATAGTCCGGACTAGATGGTGGAATGTAAGACGCACAAATATAGAGAGTGCCATAGGGTCCAGTTAAAGCGACACAAAGTTGGTCAAGCAAAGAATCGACATTTTGAAGTATATGCACCGACGAAGAAAACAAGCGTTTGACAGCAATAAGTACGCCAAAACCACGATTAAGGCCAGTCTTTTCAGAATCCCTATCTTTCCGGTACACTTGAAACATGTTAGCATCGAAGAATTCACCATCAAAAAAGTCTTTGTTAAGCCAAGTTTCCACAAGAACAAAAACATCAAAATCACCATCGGACGTAAAATTATAGATAGAAGCAGATTTTGTTCTCATTCCAGACACATTCTGGAAATAAATTTTTAAATTTCGACTAACTGCAGGAGCAACTAAGTCTCCACCGATCTTTTCCCTGTAGTTTGAAAATTTATAAACGGACGCACATAAATATTATATAGTATAGTATAAATATAGTAATAATAGTATCAAAATGAAATTAAATAGCATTGATAAAGTATTTGATGATAGATCTGGATTGACACCGGCCGCGTTGAAGAACTTCATGTTTTCAAGACATAGGTAACATAGCCAGTTTATGAATGGAGCGCCTAAATATGCCTGTTTTGGTTTGGACGTCCGCGACACGAACTTTGCTGTCCTGGCCGGTTGTTGTTGCCACCACCTTTCCTATCACCCACTGTTGCGGTGGAAGGTTGTCGTCGTGAATGAGAACGAGCTTGCCGACTACCAGATTGGGTTGGCCGGTGTCCCACTTGTTGCGCTGTTGCAGCTCCAGAACATAGTCTCTGGACCAGTTCGCCCAGAACTTCTGCTTGAGATAGCATAGCAACCGCCATCTCTTCAAGTATGACATTTTGCTGTCTGGCACGTCGGGCACGGATTCGTGCGGCAGCGAACGAAGATGGCTGCCTATTAGCAGATGTGCTGGAGTGAGCGCTTCGCCGTCGTTGGGATCGGTGCTTAAAGGCGCAAGAGGCCTGGAGTTCATCATGGCCTAGACTTCGACTAGGATTGTGGACAGCTCTTCCACCGTTAGGAGCACGTTGCCGATCGTGCGCTCGATGTGGTGTTTGGCAGACTTCACAGCCGCCTCCCAAAGACCTCCAAAGTGAGGCGCTCTGGGTGGTATGAAGGCAAACTCGATCCCCTCGCCTGCAGCGTACGATGTTAGCTTCTCTCGATGTGCCTCGAACGCCTCTTGAAGGTCCCGAAGTTTCCTGGCTGCTCCTACAAAGTTGGTTGCGTTGTCGCAATATATTTTTGTTGGGAGTCCGCGTCTTCCGACAAACCTTTTAAGAGAAAAGATAAAAGCATCAGAAGTTAAATTGCTCACTTATTCTAGATGTACAGCTTTTGAAGTGAAACAAACGAATACAGCAATATACATTTTAATCGGTGGTCTACCACGAATCTTTAACGAGGTATATATAGGGCCACAGAAATCTACCCCAGATATGAGAAATGGGCGTTGCGCCTTTAATCGTTCAGAGGGCAAATTCCCCATAATTTGTGTAAGTAATTTGGCCTATAATGAAAACAGTGTATGCATGTTCTTACAGTTCTGCTGCAGGCTTCTCTCGCGTTAACTAGCCAGATTTGTTGGCGAACAAGCCCTACCAAAGCCTTAGGTCCAGCATGGTGATTTTTTACGTGCAGATACCGTAGAT
Source organism: Pherbina coryleti (assembly GCA_943735915.1). Classification (NCBI taxonomy): domain Eukaryota; kingdom Metazoa; phylum Arthropoda; class Insecta; order Diptera; family Sciomyzidae; genus Pherbina; species Pherbina coryleti. The sequence continues at coordinate 114,640,572 of OX030948.1, read as the reverse complement.
ATGTTATTATAAATGGTGAATTCTTTGGCATAAGCAAAGGAAATTTAGCATCATATGGAATAGGCGCATTTAAAAGCCGACCGCCAACACGAATTAATGTAAAAGATCGATTCTCGTCTTTAAACTCGTGTATGAATGCATTTAATTTTTGAATCGCCGGAGCTAGAGGTAGGGACTTTTTTAATTTATGAATTTCGTCTGCGAATTCATGTCTGAACAATATCGATAATTTTCAGGAATGCCCACCTTAGCTCCTTTGCAGTCGGAATAGACGAAGCATATGCTTCCTTATTTTTGCTATGTCCTTTCAGAAAACGAAACATGTATACGAAAATTCAATTAAATGTAGAATCTCATTCGACGTTTCTTCAAGTGCAATGAGGACCACATTGGATTTTCGTTTTTATAGCGATTCTTGTTCTGGTGACAGCTGGAAATGGTGGTTTATTGGCCAATGTACAGATTCCTTTTGCAAAAACTCAGGACCTTTAAACCAAATCGAGCTCTTCAGCTCGTCAGTATTGCAACCTCTGGAAACGATGTCCGCAGGATTTTGTTTTGATGGGACATGCCGCAATGAAATGTTCTGAGACCATTCCTGAACTTCTGCAACTCTGTTCGCAACAAAGATAGTGAGAGTAGATGGATGCGTTCTGATCCAATGCAGCGTTATTTCAGAATCTGTCCAAAAATATGCATTTTCGACTTTACAATTGAGCATTTGGCGGACTCGATTCCAGAGAGACGCCAGGAGATGAGCTGCACATAGTTCAAGTCTTGGTAATGACTTCGTTTTGAGCGGAGCGACTTTGGATTTGGCAGTTAAAAGCTGTGAACAAATACCATTACTCTCATGGCTCACAACATAAATGCAGCAGCCGTACGCTCTTATTGAAGCGTCAGCGAAACCGTGAATTTCACACGACGAATGTGGATGCGTATTAACATATCGTGGAATACTGATAGTATCTAACTGTGTAAGATTCTTTTTAAAATTTTGCCAACAAGTATCTAAACGTGTGGGAATTGACTCATCCCAGTCAAGGTTATGAAGCCAAAGCTCTTGAAGCAACATTTTCGCTTTAGTCACCAGTGGGCATAATAATCCGAGAGGATCGAACAACCTAGCTGAGACCGATAGAATGTTTCTTTTCGTTGCTCTAAGGTCATGAAAATTTTGCTCCAAATTAAACTTAAACATGTCATTACTTGGAACCCAATGTATTCCTAACGCTTTTGTGGAGTCGCTATCATTAAAATGAAACGATTTCTCTAGTATATTATTTTCTGTATAAGATATATGGTTCGAGAACCACTTGGCGAGCTTGAATTCAGCTGATGCCAAAATGTATGTGACTTGTTCGCGTATTACTTCCAGCCCTTCAAAATCATCAGCTCCAGTGAGTAAATCATCTACGTAGAAATCGCTTTGAATGATGCTAGATCCTAATTTATCGGAATTTTCAAATACATCGCTTAAATATTTTAAGCATCTTGTGGCCAAAAAGGGAGCTGGAGCTGTGCCATAGGTTACAGTATTTAATTGGTATATTTGTATTGGATCTGATGGCGTCTCCCTCCATACTATTAATTGAAATTTTCGATCTGCCTCATCGACAACGATTTGGCGGTACATTTTTGAAATATCTGCAGTAATTGCATATTTATGTAATCGAAAACGCAATAAAGTGGAATAAAGCTCCTCTTGTATCGTCGGACCAACCATAAGTACATCATTTAATGAAATTTGAGTCGACGACCGACTTGAAGCATCGAAGACAACACGCAACTTTGTGGATGTACTTTGTGGTCTCAATACACACTGATGCGGTATAAAATAATGAGGAGATTTTGGAAATTCATCACTGGTTACGGTCATATATGGCCAAGACTGAGATACTCTCTCATGAAGTCATTATACATATTGCGCAGCTCAAAATCTTTAAGCAATTTTCGCTAATGAAAGAAAACGTCTTTTGGCAGTCTCATACGACAAACCAAGTGACCTAGGGTCAGATTTAAATGGAAGTGATACTTGAAGGCGACCATTTGGCAAGCGCTGCACGGTGTCGATAAAATATTTTTCACATAGTTGTTGCTCTTCTGTATATTTTGGTTTTAGATACTCCTTGGGAATTTCTTCTAGTTCCCAGAACTTTCTTATAATAGAGTCAATTGAGTCGTTATCTTCGACAATACTTGCACTATTGCATAAATGTTTTTCTTGTTTCTCTGTGGATTTATATTTTCCTGATACGATCCAACCCAATAAGGTTTTTTGCAATGTAGGAAGATTTGGACTTTGTTTAATTTGTCCAACAGATAGCAATCCAAAAAATGTTTCAGCGCCTAGCAGGAGATCGATTTTCTGTGGTTTATAAAAGTATGGGTCAGCAAGTTCAACATTTGAAGGAATGTTCCACTGATTCGTAGAAATAGCATGGTCTGGCTGATATGTGGATATTGAACGTAATATTTTGAGTCGAAAACTCATAAGAGTTAACGCGCGATTTCACAGAAGCATGAAGCTTGACTGTAGAATTAGATTTGCCAATACCAATTAAGCAAACATTCCTCTCTTATCTTTTTAGTTTTAATCTTTGAGCAAGTTCTTCTGTTACAAAATTAATTTGAGACCCTAAATCCAATAATGCTCTGGCTAAGTGATAGTCACCATTTTGACCTCTGATCCTTACGATTGCTGTTGCCAGAATCACCCGTTCATCAGTAAGTGAAGAATGATTCACAAATGCACGAGAATTAGACAGCTGATCAGGATTTGGATTCGAACTTGTTTCTGGAAGGTTTGGTGAATATTTATGCAAGAGTGAGTGATGAGCTCGATTGCATACTCGACAATGAGAAGATCTGCATTTTGTAACCGTGTGACCTTTTTTTAGACAATTTATGCAAATGGGAACTCCCTTTGCGAATTCAAATCTTTCAGTCACAGACTTCTCCGCAAATGAGGAACATGAATGAATTGAGTGTGCACTTGATTTACAGAACACGCACCGGTTGTCTTGCTGGTTGCTTTGTTTCGAGCAAGCCAATGAAGTTTTTTTAATTTAATTAAAACCACTATTATCCTGCCTTGCTCTAATTACTTTTGATTTCGAAGATGAAGTTTCATCAGCCGATATATGCTGATAGCGTTTATTTAGAGCAGATTCGCAGTCACTCCATAATGGCAGCTTATCATAATCAAGCTGTTCTTCCCACTTGGATTTAGTGACTGAGTCGACTTTTGACATAACTAAGTGAATCAAAATAGCATTTGTTATGCTCTTGTCATCGCCTATTGACAATAAAGAACCGTAGATGGCTGAAACAGTATCGATCACGTTTCGCAATGCAGAAGCGGAAGGCCTTGGAATTTCTGGGAGATCAAAAAGTTTTGATATATTATCAAAAAATATTAGGCATTTGTTGTCGTAAACCTTTTTTAAACTTGCTAATGCTTTAGGATAATTACTTTCTGAAATTTGATAAGCTCGCACAGTACCAAGAGCCTCATCTGATAAACATGATATCAGATGGTTGAATTTTTCAATTTCAGTAAGTGTGGAATCGTTATCCACTAAATTTTCAAATAAACTTATGAAATTCTTATATTCCGAGTACTTTCCACTGAATTTAGGAAGTCTCATATTAGGAAGTTTCGATTGGTGCATCGGAAACCCAAACGAATTCTCAGGTATACTGGGTCTTTGATTTTTATTTCTATTTATGATCGATAATAGCAACGATTTAGTAGTGACGAATGATTGTTCAAGCTCAACTCGTCCACAGTCAGTAAGATCGATAGTCTCAATTTGACTTTGCAAGGTCATCGCCATTTCAATATAAGAATTGAGAATGTCCAGTCTACATTCAATTTCAACTGGATTGAAAGAAATTGTTTTCTCTTGCACTGATTTTTTGATGCGCAAAATATTTAACATTATTGTTTCTTTTTGTTGTTTTAGAGATTCGAGACTTAACCTTTTGACAGATGGTGAAGATTGACGTTTCTTTGGAGACATTTTGAGAAGTATTTCAACTCGAACGAATTTTCAATAAACTCAGCCCAAATAATTTTTGTCGTTGAAATCTTCGATTTGACTTTTCAGTTATCGATATGTTGTGCAACACAAACGTTATTTGCAATAAACAACGACCAAATTTATTATTTGTTGTTGACGTAAATCGTGTTGAAAGCCTTTAATCTATTTTGGAAGCATTAGTTACTTCACTATGTGATTGTTGATTCACGAAACCTTACTTGTTTTCGTCAAACCAATGATTGAAACTTCAATCGCAATATCACGATATTTGCATTAAATTATACAAACTGAAGGAATTTCAAAAGGAAGTTTATCACGTCTCTTTTTATTAAAATAATTGTCATCGATTGCTATGTAATCACTTGCCGAGTGCAATACTCCAATTGTGAAGTTGGCAACTCGATATTACAGTCGAGTCTCGTCGAATGCTCGTCAGACTGACATACCGACTGACAAATTTGTAAGCTGTATGCTTAATTGTGAACTAAATTTCTATTAGATAATTACTAAAGAAATTAATGTGATTAAAAAACGTGAAATTAATGTGGTAAAAAATTCTAACGAGAAAGTATCCGCATACGTATTAAATGCGCGAACAAATGTTCGATCATTTATTCGGCCAGAGAAGTATGTGCGCTGCAACAACAACACTTCGTGTGCGCAGGCACGCAGATATGCAATCAAATGCTGGTTTATGTTGTCTGTTTTGGTATAAATAAATGTAAATCTGTAAATTTGTGCGACAAGAAAAGCATCAGCAGTTTTTATCTCTAAGTATTTAAAAATACTATTATGCTGGATTTTCAATGTTGCACAAATGTTAACAGTTTTTTAATAACTATTAATTGACAACGAAACCGAACAGTACTGATATTAAATAAATGAATGTTTCACTTCGCTAGGTACATATGTTAATATTAGCCAATACATATAGCAAAAATAGATATATAAAGACTATGCAATTAATTTGTGCGGAGCTCGTGAGTATTAGAACTATAACAATAGTTTTATAAACATAAGCGATTCATTTTCGCGGAATTGTATTTTTTGTATAAATTGTGCTGATAGGAAATACTCGATTGTTTCGCTATCAGTCGGCGTTTACAATGAGCACAATTTCCCTCACTTTTTTTTTTTTTATATTTTTCAAGCGGTAACTGCACAATCTCGCACATTAATATTTAATTGCATAAATACCTCGGAATTATGGACTTCCTTTTTGCAAGCTGGACAGGTGCAAGCCATTCGATCCCACTTTTTACTTCTCCTTGTAGCAGCGCCAGCAGCTAAGATGAACGCAGCACCACGGCAGCAACAGTAGCAACAGCACGATGTCAGGAACCAGCAACAGCACGACGTCAGGACCCAGCGACAGTGACCAGGACTTGGAACAGCGCGACGCGTTACTTATATATCCCGTGTTATACCTGCGACACATTGGCATAGGAAACCTTGATTATCTTTTGTAGTTTAAAATATAACCATTGGATATGACACACTCATTATTTTTGTTTACTAGTTTATAAAAATAACGAGAAATCTGGATAAGTGAACAACACTATAATCGTAAATTTCAGAGCGTTTGCTCGAGTGAGAGAGCTATATTCTCAACGAAAGTGTAGAAAGAGGAATGTCAAAATCAGCTGCTATAACTTGTTTAACAGCGATAAACGAGTTTCGGAAACTAGTTTTGACTAAACGAATTTTAAACATAGCTTAGCAGATATTTAAACGAGAAAAAACACTTAAACGAGTTTAAATGGACCAATGTGTCGCAGGTATAACGCACTCGATTTAAAACGCGAATGTAACAACACACAAGAAAAGTAAAACTTCAATTATATTTAAAAACGGCGGCTCAACACTGAATATTTTAATTTTAGACTTTATTAAAATCAAGTCCCTGCTCGGGCGCCATGAACAATTTGTAAGATTTTTTACAATCTGATGTAGCTATTGCAGCTATATTTTTACTGATCGGGAGCAGTCTTGAGCACAACCGTATCTTGGTGTGATTTCAAACAAAATGGACGAGTTTATTTCCTCTTGTTGTATACATAAAAAATCTTAAAGTTGGTACTTTTCATTCGTACCAACTTTAGCAACTTAAAAGAATCGATAATTCATTTAAGTAGTTTTCACATTTCAATTTGTATCATGTAATTATTTTTTAGTAGTAAGTAGTGTAAATAGTGTAAATAGTGTAGTAAGTAGTGTAAATGATTAATAATAGTAGTAGTACATAGTAATAATGGTAATAATAGTAATGATAGTAATAATAGTATCAAAATGAAATTAAATAGCATTGATAAAGTATTTGATGATAGATCTGGATTGACATAATAATAATAATAATAATAATAATAATAATAATAATAATAATAATAATAATAATTAATAATATCAATAATAATAATAATAATAATCATAATAATAATAATAATAATAATAATAATAATAATAATAATAATAATAATAATAATAATAATAATAATAATAATAATAATAATAATAATAATAATAATAATAATAATAATAATAATAATAATAATAATAATAATAATAATAATAATAATAATAATAATAATAATAATAATAATAATAATAATGATAATAATAATAATAATAATAATAATAATAATAATAATAATAATAATAATAATAATAATAATAATGATAATAATAATGATAATAATAATGATAATAATAATAATAATAATAATAATAATAATAATAATAATAATAATAATAATAATAATACTAATAATGATAATAATAATAATAATAATAATAATATTAATAAAAATGATAATAATAATAATAATAATAATAATAATAATAATAATAATAATAATAATAATAATAATAATTATAATAATAATAACAATAATAATAATAATAATAATGATAATAATAATAATAATAGTAATAATAATAATAATAATAATAATAATAATAATAATAATAACAATAATAATAATAATAATAATAATAATAATAATAATATGAAATTTTGAATTTAACAAAATTATTATTATGTGTTGAAAGAAAACACACAGCGTCGATATGAAGAAATGGTCTGTGTAAATACCGCTTATTCCCTTTATAGTTCTGTTTGTCATCAGTGAAGGCAGCCCTGTTTGTGCAAAACTCTATAACCGCACAAACACTGCACCCCTGAGAAAATGTCAAAATTTTTCATAGTATCTTCACCAGGAAGTAATTCCTGCGACGCTGTGTGTTTTCTTTCACCACATAATAATAATTTTGTTATATTCAAAATTTCATATTATGTGTTTACCAAAAACACACAGCGTCGATATGAAGATCTGTTTGATATCTTCTGGTGACAAACACAAAACGCTATGTGAAAGAATTTTAAATTTTATTATCGTGTTTTTTGTTCTAACTAACAAAAAGTTATTAATGAAATCCAATCAACACAAAATTTAATTCAAAGTAAAATATAAATTAATCTATCAAATTATTAGTAGAATATGTACAAAGTTGTAATATTTTGTAAAAAATTGGCATTACAATTATAGTGTAATGATTAGAGTTATTAGTCCAATAAGTATCATAATTATATGAATAAAAATAAAATGCAATTATTTTCATTAAGGTAACTCTCATATAAGAAAAATTATTCTGGGCGAAAATTTTTGAAAAGCAGATCTGATCCTTTAGTTTGTTTCTTAACTTCCTTACAATAAAACTTTTTAAATGTATTACCACTTCTCCAGTTTCCCCTTGCCAGTATTTATTCCACTGAATGGTCCTCGATCCAAGCAGCTGAAGCCACCGCTGATCTAAAAGAACCAGGAGAAGCATTGATCCCGATCTCTTTTAATACTGATTTAACCCAGCCACCTATTACTGTACGTGTTGCTGGACGAGGGGCACCAGTAACAGAAATAAAAAGATGAGCCAGTCCTTTAACACTCTCTCTTCTCTTTTGAGAAATTGAAACTAAATGTCTTATTGAAGAAACTGGACAAACGTTCTTATTTGAATGGCTCGATAACAACCAGCCTGATTGTCTGTGCTCTTTAGAGTCCGTTTTCGAACCAAAAACAGGCCAAAAGAGTACTTGATCATTTGATAAACACATATTTTCATCTAAGACTCTTAGCAGCGTAAGATCATGAACTCTTCTTCCAGATGCCAAAAGTAGAATTGTCGCCGTTCGTCTTGAAACATCGAACAAAGTATCTTTACAAGTGCTTTGAGCTAACCAGTCAAAAACTAGTTGAGCATCCCAAACCGGTATTTTCGACTTGACAGGCTGAGCTCCTGCAATTGCTTTTAATATCTGACGAAGAAGTAATTGATCTGATTCTTGCATCTGCATTTTACAGAATGTAAATATAGCAGATTTATGTACCAAAATCGTACTATATGCAAGATTTTCAACTAAACGCAGTTCTGCCAAAAATCTAGCCAAATCTTTTATCTCAGGATATAGGGCATCCAAATTATTTAAATCGCACCAGTTTAGCCATCTCTTTAACGCCGGGAAATATGTTTTCATTGTCGATTGTCTCCAGCTAGAATTTAAGAGTTCCTTTTCAGCCTCTGACCAAGATTTTGTGAGGTTGCCCCACCTCCAATTAACCAGGCCTGGAGGATCAGTTGGTCTACTTGTGGTGGAACGAGATTCGTTGCCTTGTCTACTAAATTTTCTTGGAGATTCTCTATTCGCACCGGTTGCTCCAAAGCTCGGGCTCTTAAATCTGCCAACCAAAATGTCTTCTCCCAGAGTGGAGCTATTACAATGTAACGTCCTCGGGCGCTGCTTAAGTGAGCTAACACACGAGGCATGAGGTTGGGAGGTGGAAATATCCAACCTAGGCGAAAATTCCATGGGCGGCTGAAGGCGTTTGAGTAAAGCGCTAATTGATCTCTGCAGTTTAGCGATACGTATCTGCTGACCACGGCTGTTTCTGCGGATGCGAACAAGTCGACATCTGGAGTGCCCCAAAGCTGAAATAAGCTGTTTGTTACCGTGGGCAACAGATGCCATTCCGGCAAGCGCCTTCCCCTTGAGAGGCGATCGGCGATGCAGTTGTACCTCCCCGGGAGGTAATGTGCTGACAGCAGAATGTTTAACCTGCCTGTCAACTTCAACAACTTGCTTGTCAGGTCGAGCAATATTAGAGAGTGAGTACCACCCTCGTTCCGAATGTATGCTACAATTGTTCGGTTGTCCGATTGGATCAGAATATGAGCATTCTTTAGATATTTTGACTGTTTCTGGATCGCTACATAAACTGCAAAGAGTTCTTTCACGTTTGAATGCCATTTTATTTGATCTCTGGTCCAGAGTCCTGACATCAAAATTTCGTTCAACTGTGCTCCCCAACCCGCATCCGCAGCGTCGGTTGTCAGGAAATGCGTGTATGGAATCGCATATATTTGAGACTTTTTCTGAACAGCTTGATGCCACCACTTCAAATCCTGCATTACTCTTGCTGGCAAAACACGGTACTCTCTCGTTTGATGTCTCTTGAACCTTTTGAGAAATATCTGTAAATGACGACAGCGCAGGCGACCTCCGCGGATCACGAAAGTTGCAAAATTCAACTGTCCTAGTATTCTTTGAATCTTGGCATGAGCGAGAAACTTTATGTTGGAGCTGGTATTCCAAACAATTCCTAAATATTCTACCTCTTGAGTTGGTCGAAGAACTGACTTTTGGTAGTTTATTTGCCAACCTAAAGATTCCAAGAGATTCAGGACTTCCGTAGTCTGCAAAATCATCTTGGTATGGTCTTGATGTGCTAGAATAAAATCGTCTAGATAAACTAGAACTCGTATGTCTCGGGCTCGAAGGATCTCCGCGATCCAATTCGTTATTGCCGCAAATGTCCGAGGTGCTGACGCCAGACCAAATGGTAGAGACGTCATTTGAAACAACTCCCCATTGAATACCAACCTTAGGTAGCAACGGTGAGCTTAATCTTTCTTTTGAAGAAATTCTGGTACCAGCGCATGAGAAATTAATTGGAATCGTTTGGTTTTTATATATACGTTTAAGCCCCTCAGATCGAAAATAGGACGGAGTCCTCCACTGCTTTTTGGTACTAAAAACATTTTTGATAAAAAACTCGGGCTTTCTTGTAGTGGTTTTTCCAACACATGTTGCTGTATCAATGTTTTTATCATTTCTGTCATCTCTGGTGTTACTTTGGTGCTGTATTTTTGTATCAGGCACGCTGTAGGGAAATTTAGAGGCGGCCTGTCTGTAAATGGAATTCGAGCACCCGAAATTATTTTTAAAATGAATTTGTTTTCCCCTAGAGACTGCCATGCAGGCAAAAAATTTTAAAGGCGACCTGCACGGAACAAACATTCTGACTGTCACTTTCGATCTTTGGCACAAAAGGAACTATTACCACCGATCGAATTTTTGGTAGCTCGCTTTACTCTCTTTTGACTTGTCCTGCTCTTTAGAAAAGGACGTGAACTATAACCACGTTGAGATGGCTGTGTATATGACGGTGCAGGCGCATCTACAGATCGTTTTTGAAGTCTGAAATCCTTCTTTTCCTTGAGATATGCAGGAATATTTAGCCAACTGCCTGCACCGCCGAGAGACTGAATCACTGGTATTAAGCTCATGCTATCGAACAAATGCTCTGCACTGGGAGGCAGTCTTCTAAGCGTAGCTTGCAAGTTTTTATTACTCACCTCTGAGATAATGCGTTCTCGTCTGACCTCAATGCATTCAGCTCTCTTACCACACACTACTTGCAGCATTTGTTCCATATTTTTATAATTATGAGAATTTGGCCCAAACAAAAGCATAATCTTATCATAAAGATTGGTTGCATTTAATTCATTGGGGGAATTATTTGCCCAGTTTACAATCTGTTGCAAGCCCGATTGAACAGAGTCCTTCTGATCCAGCAAACCATTAGACGAGCCTGCCATAACACGCTCTGTAGTTGCCAAATAGTCTTTTCCCCTGTTAAAATGACACAACTCATCATTTATTTTAAGTTCAACAAAACCTGGTTTGGCCAAAAAACCCTGCAAAGACTTTGCATACTTGACATCTTTCCATGCATCTGTCTTAAAATGCTGCAATTTTTGTAACGTGTCTAGTCGATCCTGACGTGCATCTTTGACTGCACGTTGATTGTCAGCAACAGTTTCAATGGTACCAAAATCTAAATGACCCACTGTATTTGGTTTAATAAGGAACTCACCCTGTGGCTGCGAAGCAGACGTTGAAGCATCCGATGCATTCAATGGCATGCAACCCGACAAACAGCTAGTCAAATAGTTTACTTGACAGATTAGCTCATCGACACGAGGATCACCTTTAAATCGCTTGTTTGGAGGGTGTAAAGAGCCATCTTCTGACTCCGAAGTAGTTGCTTCGCCACTGTCATCTCTTAGCGCACGACGTCGGTTACTTGGCAAAAAAGGTTGTTGCTTATCTGGATTATCCAGGATAACTTCATCATCCGACTTCTGTGCACTCATTTTTCAATACAATTGTTCTTCTTACAACAAATATAACATTTGTAAGCAATTCTTTTATGTTTTCCGTGAAACATTAAAAATTTCACGACTTTTAGCGGGAAATACACAAAACGCTATGAAAAATTTTGACATTTTCTCAGGGGTGCAGTGTTTGTGCGGTTATAGAGTTTTGCACAAACAGGGCTGCCTTCACTGATGACAAACAGAACTATAAAGGGAATAAGCGGTATTTACACAGACCATTTCTTCATATCGACGCTGTGTGTTTTTGGTAAACACATAATGATAATGATTATAATAATAATAATAATAATAATAATAATAATAATAATAATAATAATAATAATAATAATAATAATATAATCTATATAAATAAAAATCAAATGTCGTTCGTTGGTAATTGTATCAGTTGAGAACGGCTGAACCGATTTGGATAATTTTTTTTCGTAATGTTCGTAATAGCCTAACTTAGGTTTTTACGGATAGAAAAATTGACCACGCCCACTTTTTTCATTTATCTAAAATCGGAAAACGGCTACACCCATTTGGCTAATTTATTTTGTAAATGTTCGCAGCAATCCATTTTAAGTTTTACTGAAGAAAAATTGAGCACACCCACTTTTACGCCCACTTTTTTATATCTATATATATAAAAAAGAAGTTTTTGTGTGTAACTATGCAATAGACTCCTTAACGATTCATCCGATTGGCATGAAAATTTGTGTATAGCAGTTTTTCGTACGGTGCGTGTTTGTGGGCTATCAATTTTTATCCACCCTGAACACCAGAGGGCGCTGTAGCACAAATTTTTTACAAAACTGCCTAAAACTCCCAAACCGCTCATGCGATTATAATGAAAATTGGTACATACGGGTTTTCAGGTACGATCAGTTTTTCAGCACTATCTTCTTTGATCCACCTTGGACACCAGATAGTGCTATAGTGCAAATTTTTACAAAACCGCACATTTTTAGTGGTTTTCTTAGGTTACATATGCAAATATTTACAAAATACAAAATACTTCTTAAATTAAGTACAATTCAAAAAATGTCCGTTATTTTGATATCAAAAACATGAAACTATGAAAAATGTTACTACAACCATATATGTATATAATGCAACATCGTTGCTCAAAAATGAGAAAAAAAACAATTAAAAACTTAATTTTGTGACTTTCGATTCAAAAAATCTCCGCTGCTTTTTTATACATTTCGTTAAATTTGTTTTTGTCTTATAGCTTCTTCAAAGTACTATGAAAACCTTATTGCAAGAATAACGTTAGTTGAGTATATATCTTTTATATATTTTTTTCAAAAAAGGTCTGAAATATTAGAGTTTTCCTCAAAAAAAGGCTCAAAAATTTTTTTTGTTGTAAAAATAATTTAAATTCAAATTCGCTAATTTTTAACTCTATTTAATAGCTATAACATTTATATGCAAACATTTTTTCAATTTTACACAACATTTAAAACCCATTTTTCTGATTCAAAAAGCAAGGTTACCCCTTGATTCTTTCGAACCAAATTTTTCTTTCAATATTGTGTTTTTATATTTTTGAAAAAATATAAAAGCTAAAAATTAATTTATTAGAAAAAATTATCTTTAGAATTAAAAATTATTAAAAGTTATAGCCAATAATCTTTATCAAAAATATATATACAAAAAGCAATCGCTGTCTGTGTGATGGCTGGGAACTTCAAAATGACTGAGCCGATAGAGCTGAATTTTGGCAGTACATTTTTTTCAAGTACGAGACAGCTTAAATTTCTGTCACACGTCACACCCCCTTTTGCTGCCTATAAATCAATAAAAATGCTATATTTCCTACGGTTTTCGCCAATTTGGCTACATTTTGGTAATTTAGTTTGTATGCTCACTGTCGGCAACTATACTAAAACTGGGAAATGTCCATCTACTAGAAAACTGGGAATAGCTTTGAAAGTAAAAGTAGCAGTACTTACATACAAACTCAAAATGGAGTTACTTTTTGGTGATCTCCTGCTTCTGGGAAACTGTAACGGTCAGTGCAAAATAGCAGTGGTGTCAAACTATGAGTTTAAGAAAAGTTTTGAATACACCTATTGTGTTCCCATATAGTTGCAGGGTGCAGCAACGCGCACCGGGAAAAGACTAGTAATAATAATAATAATAATAATAATAATAATAATAATAATAATAATAATAATAATAATAATAATAATAATAATAATAATAATAATAATAATAATAATAATAATAATAATAATAATAATAATAATAATAATAATAATAATAATACTAATTATAATAATAATAATAATAATCAAAATAATAATAATAATAATAATTATAATTATAATAATAATAATAATAATAATAATAATAATAATAAAAATAATAATATTAATAATAATAATATTAATAATAATAATAATAATAATAATAATAATAATAATAATAATAATAATAATAATAATAATAATAATAATAATGATAATAATAATAATAATAATAATAATAATAATGATAATAATAATAATAATAATAATAATAATAATAATAATAATAATAATGATGATGATGATGATGATGATGATAATAATAATTATAATAATAATAATAATAATGATAATAATAATAATGATAATAATAATATAATCTATATAAATAAAAATCAAATGTCGTTCGTTGGTAATTGTATCAGTTGAGAACGGCTGGACCGATTTGGATAATTTTTTTTCGTAATGTTCGTAATAGCCTAACTTAGGTTTTTACGGATAGAAAAATTGACCACGCCCACTTTTTGCATTTATCTAAAATCGGAAAACGGGTACACCCATTTGGCTAATTTATTTTGTAAATGGTCGCAGTAATCCATTTTAAGTTTTTACTGAAGAAAAATTGACCACGCCCACTTGTACGCCCACTTTTTTATATCTATATATATAAAAAAGAAGTTTTTGTGTGTAACTATGCAATAGACTCCTTAACGATTCATCCGATTGGCATGAAAATTTGTGTATAGCAGTTTTTCGTACGGTGCGTGTTTGTGGGCTATCAATTTTTATCCACCCTGAACACCAGAGGGCGCTGTAGCACAAATTTTTTACAAAACTGCCTAAAACTCCCAAACCGCTCATGCGATTAGAATGAAAATTGGTACTTACGGGTTTTCAGGTACGATGAGTTTTTTAGCACTATCTTCTTTGATCCACCTTGAACACCAGATAGTGCTATAGTGCAAATTTTTACAAAACCGCACATTTTTAGTGGTTTTCTTAGGTTACATATGCAAATATTTACAAAATACAAAATACTTCTTAAATTAAGTACAATTCAAAAAATGTCCGTTATTTTGATATCAAAAACATGAAACTATGAAAAATGTTACTACAACCATATATATAATGCAACATCGTTGCTCAAAAATGAGAAAAAAACAATTAAAAACTTAATTTTGTGACTTTCGATTCAAAAATCTCCGCTGCTTTTTTATACATTTCGTTAAATTTGTTTTTGTCTTATAGCTTCTTCAAAGAACTATGAAAACCTTATTGCAAGAATAACGTTAGTTGAGTATATATCTTTTATATATTTTTTTCAAAAAAGGTCTGAAATATGAGAGTTTTCCTCAAAAAAAGGCTCAAAAATTGTTTTTGTTGTAAAAATAATTTAAATTCAAACTCGCTAATTTTCAACTCTATTTAATAGCTATAACAAAAAAGGTCTGAAATATAAGAGTTTTCCTCAAAAAAAGGCTCAAAAATTTTTTTTGTTGTAAAAATAATTTAAATTCAAATTCGCTAATTTTCAACTCTATTTAATAGCTATAACATTTATATGCAAAAATTGTTTCAATTTTACACAACATTTAAAACCCATTGTTCTGATTCAAAAAGCAAGGTTACCCCTTGATTTTTTCGAACCAAATTTTTTTTTCAATATTGTGTTTTTATATTTTTGAAAAATATAAAAGCTAAAAATTAATTTATTAGAAAAAATTATATTTAGAATTAAAAATTATTAAAAGTTA